>JANBXA010000141.1:3600000-3617500 GCA_030556225.1 Cricetiscus sungorus
GCTCCTCCAGCTACCAGTGGAGTGCCATTAATAGTGGCTCAGTGGACAGCGTCTGCACCCTGCTCTCGTACTAAATTCTGACACTGGGTGAACACCCCATCCCCCAGGTCAGCTACTGGGATCTGATGGGGTGAGGGGGGCAGCCTGCTCTAGGACAGAAAAGCTCTAGTTGCTTTTCTGTTGCTGGGATAAAACATTCTGACCATAATCACCTTGGGGAGGAAAGGGTTTCCTTCCTCTCCTAGATCACAGTCGAGAAAAACCAAGACATGAACTCAAGGCAGGAGCTTGAAGTAGGAACCATGGAGGAAAGCTATTTCTGGCTTGCTATTGGGCTTTGGTTCAGCTTTCTTTCTCTGCCCAAGCACGCTCGCCCAGGGGTGGAGCTGCCCAGTGTGGGCTGGGCCCTCCTACATCAATTAACAATCAAGAAAATGACCCACAGAAATGTCCACAGGACAATCACATCTGGGCAGTTTCCCGAGTGAGGCTCTTCTTCGTGTGTCAAGTTGACCACCAAGATTACCTAGCCACCGCAGGAGAACAGGAAATACACGCTCTGCTCTGGAGGCTGGATCAAGAGAGTCCTCCGCACTTTCATGGTCTGCTTTCAACATGCTTAAACCGCATATGCAGTTCACCTATATAATGTATAACATAAAACACACACACACACACACACACACACACACACACACACACACACACACACACACACACACACACCTCCATGCTACAAAGATGTACTGGCCAGCAACTTCCTCAATAGACCCCATGTAACTGAGAACCGCATTACTGGGACCCGGACTCCTAAGGGACAAGGACCTGGGGATGCAGTTGTGGGTCACAAATGGTAGAGGAGAGCACCAAGGAGGCCCGGGGTCACAGCAGCTCCTGACTCCGGAAATTTCCCTGCCTCCTGAATCACGAGGCTCAGAGGGGGAAACCCAGTGAGCTTGCCCTCAAGGCCACTCCTTCCCGGCCGGCTTCACAGTAAAAGTAAAAGGCAGTAGCTCTGGTTTCCACTGAAAGAAAAAGTCCCACTGGGACTTGAACTCGGAACGCCACATCCCCAGTCTACAACACACACCATTACACCACACCTAACTTATTGCCAGAAGGCTGTAGGTATGTAAATCCATGCTTGACCTCCAAGAATTTCCTCAAGCGCTTATCCTTGCCAGACTGGATGCCAGCGAGATAGACACACAGGAGTAGTCGCCCTCACCCACGTCCTTTCTGCCTGTTCTTTAGCTTTGTACATCCTCGAAGGAGATCAAATCCTTTTTCGGGACCGGACACACAGAAGAGCATTTTAGGAGGCCGGCAAGGCCCCCTCCCGGTCCACGATGTAGGAGCTTTCTGTTCTGAGTTAACATTCCTGCCGCAAGCCTTCCTTGCTCTTTCTTAGTAATCGTCCACTTTCCATCCCTCATACAAGCGCTGATATTGTTCAGAGCGGGATTTGGACTTCACTGCATCCGGATCTTCCCTCCTCTCCTCCTTTTTAGGGTCTTTTATCTCTACTTCCACTTAGTTTTCTTTCTGCCTTTCTCTTGTCACATTCCCCACAGCTTCGTCCATCGCCTGTGCTCCTACACACTCCTATTTTTTTAAGAGAAGGGACGACGGGGAGAAGGAGAAATAATTCAACGTAGGACGGGCAACAATCTGAGAAGATGAGAAAGAACAACTTTCTTTTGTCCCGACCTTTTGGGTGAACCTCAAACAGACAAGATCCTGCTATGAAAGGCGAAATCTAGTATCCAAGATTAAGAAATTTTCACAACCTTGCCTGCGGAGTCCTCGGGGCAAGGGTATGGGCGCCCCCTGGCGGACAGTTGGGGACAGCGCACAAAATGTGGCTTCACTTGGGCAGGTCCTTAGAGAGATCGGCCAAGGGGTGTATCCAAAGAAAAGCTAGGATCGCTCTAATTAGAGACTAAAGTTGGAGAAAGTGTAGGCACTCAGCCAGCCAGCTATGGTCTCTTTTCCACCTTCTGGTTGGTACCCGCAGCCTCCAAGCTGCTTTCTCCAGGGTGCGCTGAGAGCCGCTGGATGCTGAATACCCATCATGGGATGAGCCAAGAGCTTCACACAGAGTTAAGAGCAGCCAAACCCAAAAACGAAAATGACACGGCAGTGGAAGCCACGGCTCCTACACATCCTACACATCACGCTGTGACCTAGGCAAGCTACGTACGACCTCCCGGAGGTCAGGAGCAGAGCGTTGGACCAAGGAGAGACTAGTATTCTATGCAGCCCTACGCTGCCCCGCCCCCAACCCCCTGGCCCTCCTCTTTTCCTTTTAGCTCTCTTCTCACTCTGGAACCACTCTTCCGTATGCTGTCTCCTCTCTAATTTTCTTGCTCCATCCCGCCCCCACCCTCATCCACGCAGTCCTGCGTGGAAAATGCATTCCCGTTTCAGGCTGCGCCCTCTAGGTTTTCCAGGGAAATTTGGTTCAACCGCCGGTAGGAAAGTTTTAAAGAATACACACTTTTGAAATTTACACTCTACAATTTAGGGACTCTTTCAGATTAAAACTCAGACGGACTACGTAGGAATCTGATATTTTAATATTTAATTATTATTTTTATTTGTGTGTAAGCAGGTGTCAAGTTCCCTGGTGATGGAGTTACAGGCAGCTGTGAGCCACTGTGGTGACATATTATTTATGATTTATTAAAGCTTGTCTGAGGATTCAGAAAGCAAAGTTAGCCTCAATCTATAGAGATCGGGAAGTGGTGGTATACACCTTTAATCCCAGCAGCCAGGAACTAGGAGGCGGTGGTACACACCTTTTTATCCTAGGACTCAAGATTAAGACGTAGGTGAATGTCTGTGAGTCCAAGGCCACCCAGATCTACACAAGATTGATCCAGTCCTAAAGAGAAACAGCTCACACAAAGATGACCTCAGCACCTGGGATCGCACGCCTTTAATCCCAGCACTAGAGGGGTATAAAAGGTAGGAGCAGGCTCTTCAGTAGTCAGTGTCAGGCACTCATTCTCCAGCCACACCAGGATAGGAAGACATTCAGTCTCAGAATTCTCCAGCCACACTGAGGAGAGGCAGCAGGATCAGCCCATTCAGTCTGAGGTAGAGGTAAGAGCTAGTGGTGCTACTTTGCTCTTCTGATCTTCAGCTTGAAGTTTGAACCCCAATATCAGTCCCTGGATCT
Source organism: Cricetiscus sungorus (assembly GCA_030556225.1). Taxonomy (NCBI): domain Eukaryota; kingdom Metazoa; phylum Chordata; class Mammalia; order Rodentia; family Cricetidae; genus Cricetiscus; species Cricetiscus sungorus. The sequence goes on from JANBXA010000141.1 coordinate 3,603,185, forward strand.
TTTATTTTTCATGCAACAAGCCACTTCACATGGATGCTGGGAACTGCACTCAGATCCTCAGCAAGAGCAGCAAACACTCTTAGTGACTGAGCCATCTCTTTAGCTCCCTTAGTGAAGTTTTTAATCCCCGGGGACCTCTTCATGGAACACTTCCTGGGTGTTCTTAAGTGCCAGGCCCAGGTCTCTCCTCAATGCAAAGAACACACGTCTTCTCCCCTAAGGTGTCTTACACAGCACTGTATCAGAAGTCTATGATCTAATCAAAACCACCCATCCAGGTATGGATGAGGTTTTCTAAGGGGATGCTTGCTATGGTTCTGTCCTGGAGAGAGGCTACTTTTTTTTTTTTTTTTTCAAGACAGGGTTTCTCTATGTAGCCCTTGCTGTCCTGAAACTCACTCTGTAAACCAGGCTGGCCTCGAACTCCCTAGTGCTGGGATTAAAGGCAGGTGCCATCACCGCTCAATGAGAAGCCACTTTGTTGCCTGCAGGTCCCCCCCCTCTCTCTCTTTCTCTCTCCCTTCTTCTTTCCTTCTTTTCCTTCCTTTTTTTTCCCCCCTCTCACGAAGTTCAGTCTGACTCTAGCCTCACTGTGCAGGTAAGGATAACCTTGAACTTTTTTTTAAAGATCCATTTGTTTTTTATTTTGTGAGTTAGCTTATTAGTTATAAAGGATTACATGATTTTAAATGTGTGCAATGAAAACAAAAACGGGATGGTGGGAGGTAAGTGGATATAGAGCTAAAATCCTGGCTCTCTGACGGGCAAATGATTGGCAAGCAATGACCTTTGTCCTCATGGAAATAGAATAAACCAACGTCTGTTTTTGCAGTTCTTGCTTCACCCATGCATGCAACCATCTCTACTTATTTTGAGAACCTGGGCTCTAAGTTAATGAAGCTCAGCGGGGACATCTGCTGAGCCCTTACGGCGTAAAGCCTTTGCCAGTCCATACTGAAAGGAGCCTACAATTCTTATATTCTGGTTGTGAGCCTAGCCTTTAATGGCTGAGCTGTGTCTCCAGCCTGAAGCCTAAAATTCTACCCAGCCGGCTCCTTTGGCGTGTGAGACATCAATAGCAGGTACCAATAGGCTCAACCTAGGGTTGGGAAGGTGGCAATGGCGACTTGAGGCTCTCTAGATCCTGGAAATTATGGACAAAAAGAATCTGAAGACTCTCCCAAGACAGTGTCCCACCGTTGAAGGTTGGCATGTGCTGGGTCTGGGTTGTATTTACTCGTCATTGCTAGAGCCAACACAGGGAGGAGCTGGAAAAGCAAAGATGAGACAGAATTGGGTTGTGCGATGGTTGTCCTTGGCTGTCAACTTGACTACATCTGGAATGAGCTAAAACCCAAGTGTCTGGATATACCTGTAAGTGGACTTTTCTTTGTTAAATAATTCAAAATAGGAAGACCCACTTTTAATCTGATTCTTTTGAGCCGGGAAGGTTCACCTTTAATCTGGGCTACACCTGCTAGTGTATATGTAAGGGACATTTGGCTTCTCCACTAAACCTCTCTAGAAAACTCCTTCAATGGCAGGCACAGAAGTGTGTCTCCTAGCTGGTTTCAAGTAAGCAGTGAGGATCAACCATCATATCCTGTATTTTTCTGGGCCAATAGCAGCATTTTAAATGGAAGTTAGGCACTTCTCTGCACTCTCATTAGGTCTATCTACAGATCTGTCAGGAAGCAGTATAATTGAAAGATGGGTGGGACTGGAGAGGCCGGCTTTGCAGTCTGGTCGATCAAGTCCTTATGACTTCACCTTGGCATATACACTCAGTGACCACAGCCACATTGGCTGTAGTCACAGCTCAGGGGAACACAACAGCTGAACTCGGACCTTTCCTGCTGAGTCCTTATCTTGTAAAAACCAGAAGAAAGGGAAGCCAAGAAAGGGAAGTGATGGTTCCCAGCCTCACTCTCTTCCTGCCTGCCTGTCCACTGATTTCAACCCACCCAATCATGTCATTGCCTTCCAGCATGGTTGTGTGTTGTTATGGTGCTTGCACTCATAGTGGGGCACAGTCTCGGGGGATCACCCATCTTCTCAGATCTACCTGCTGTCTTACTCATAGTAGGAACTCAGTCAAAGATACATACTGCTCCCACCTTAGGGACTTCACCGTCAGGAAGGCAGGTGGACACAGTACAGTTGTGATGGCTTTAAAGTCAACTCGCCATTAGCTAGAATCACCTGCGTAGGAATCCTCAACTGAAGAGCTATCCTGGCCGCCTTAGTTATATGGGAAGATCCATCCCAAGCATGGATAAACCTTCTGGTAGCAGCCTAGATCAGGAAAGGTACAGCAGAAGGACTATCGTTGGTCCTTTGTGTGTCTGGCCTTCTCCCTTGTGACCAAGTTGCTTTACCACATTGCTGCACCAGGATTCCTTCCTGGTGTCAAAACTAGCATTTCCAGACTTCCTTCACGAACCAAGGACCAACTGCTCTCTAGGAACCTTTCAAGATTTGGTACCAGATGGGACTATTGAAGCACCTGTAGTGGTTGAAGGAAAATGGCCCCCATAGGCTCAAAGGGGGTGGCATTATCAGGAGGTGTGGCCTTGTTGGAGGAAGTGTGCCCCTGGGGGAGGGCTTTGAGATTTCAGAAGCTCAGCGAGGTCTACTGGCCCACTCTTTCTTCTTCAGATCAAGATGTAGACCTCTCAGCTACCTCTGCATCACTGTCTACCTCTGTGCTGCCTTGCCTGCCACCATGATGAAAATGGATTAACCCTCTATAAGACAGCCCCTGTTAAAGGTTTTTCCTTTTTAATAATTGCTGTTAAACTTGTGTCTCTTTACAGCAAAAGAAACCCTAAGACAGCACCCATCCTCAGCTACAAATTCTCAGTCCCTCAGGTGAGAGACAGCTGTAATTACTATTTTAAAGTTAGTGGAACTAATAAATTATGCATGTACGTATATGTATTCATCCTAATGCTGGGTAGTATTCAAAGGAAAAACAAAACAAACAAACAAACAAACAAACAAAACCCCTGTAAAGTACAAGAATGCTTTCAATTTACAGGTCTCCAGGACCTACACTGTCTGGTATAATTAACAATCAATATTATTGTATGGTGGCAAGAACTTACTTTTGAAGAATTCAGGAGTCAGTTTCATAGTGTATATGTCAATGATCTAATAGCCTTTTATTTACTGGGTTTTAATTATGTTATTTTCCTTTCTGTCCTACCTTAGGGAATTCAGTTTTCCAACTGAAGCTCAGGCATGATAACTGACCCAGTTAAGGCAGTTAAGGGAAGGGAGAGAGGCCTCCTTCTTCCTCTGTCAGTATTTAAAGGACCTCCACACCTGGGGGAAACTTGACAGCCTTCAGTCAGGGCCACCAAGAGCAAGTGACTGGGGCACAGGGTGGCTGGTTATCATACCCTAATGTTCAGCTGAGTGAAGCAGTCACAGGCTTTCATTACCCCAAGCTGCCTCCAGGTGTTCAGCTCATATGACATGCCACCAGGCAAGTGACCTTTGACCTGCTATGCTGTCTACACTGCATAGGGAACCTTCAGAGACAGGCCTGACTGAGGAGGAGGAGGAAGAGGAGGAGGGGGAGGAGGAGGGGGAAGGAGGAGGGGGAAGAGGAGGAAGGGAGGGGAAAGGCCCTGGGTAGAGGCCAGGGTATACCCACTCTCGCCTCCCCTTGTAATGTGGCTTGCATCTGGATAGCAGGCAGCGGCCTCACAGAAAACTAATATGGGAAGCTAATTGAAATGAATGAAGTCTAAGAATAGAAGTTTTCCAGATTTCCGCACACTGACTGTGTGGACAGGAAGCTGATTCATCCCTTCTCTGTCTTTATCTCTATAATGGTTATGACATGCATTGCATAGAAGCGGTAGCATTCCAATAAGGACTACTCAGGCGTGCACTTTGAGAGAAAAGGCTACTCACAGTGGTTGGCTTAGGGACTGGAGGTAGTGGAACCTGATGGTGGGGTGGGATAGGATTTGGTTTTGCTAGATGGCTTAACAGATAGCACAGTTTTCCTCTGATTAAATAATAGCCAGACAGTCATCAAGTGGTTCCACTTTGCTCATTTCAAGGCAGTGGCCTACCTAAGCTTGAAAACAAGATGTGTGTGATGTGAAAGCACTCATGGAGGAAGGGTCATAGTGGATGATGATTTTGTGTGTTGATGATGGAAGGGTCATACTGGATGATGATTCTGTGTGTTGATGATGGAAGGGTCATACTGGATGATGATTCTGTGTGTTGATGATGGAAGGGTCATACTGGATGATGATTCTGTGTGTTGATGATGGAAGGATCATACTGGATGATGATTCTGTGTGTTGATGATGGAAGGGTCATACTGGATGATGATTCTGTGTGTTGATGATGGAAGTGTCATACTGGATGATGATTCTGTGTGTTGATGATGGAAGGGTCATACTGGATGATGATTCTGTGTGTTGATGATGGAAGGGTCATACTGGATGATGATTCTGTGTGTTGATGATGGAAGGGTCATACTGGATGATGATTCTGTGTGTTGATGATGGAAGGGTCATACTGGATGATGATTCTGTGTGTTGATGATGGAAGGGTCATACTGGATGATGATTCTGTGTGTTGATGATGGAAGGGTCATACTGGATGATGATTCTGTGTGTTGATGATGGAAGGGTCATACTGGATGATGATTCTGTGTGTTGATGATGGAAGGATCATACTGGATGATGATTCTGTGTGTTGATGATGGAAGGATAATACTGGATGATGATGATTCTCTGTGTTGATGTTGGTGATGGAAGTGTCATATTAAATGATGATTCTGTGAGTTGACGTTAATGATGATGATGAGTTTCAGAATTCTGGGTAACAATAAATGATCAGGGCCTAGTTTGCCAAAGTAAATGACGGGGGAAGGGTTTATGCAAGCACAGATCACAAGGTTAGAGCAGGGACTCCAGTTCTGCAACCAAAGATGGCATGGCCTTTCAGCACTGGTGTTTTCTTAGTGGGGCTTGCAGAATGAGTCTGACCACGGGGAACAAAGCAATGGTGGGAACTGCATGCTCTTAGTCACTTATCACCTAGTAAGCTAAAATGGAGAGGAGTGCCATATCTTCTTTCTATACCTTTGGCCTGGAAAAGTAAATAGATTAAAAGCAACAGCAACAACAACAAAACCACTCACACCAAATAGCAAAACCTCACATTGAGTATGCAGACTTTTGTATCCTTTGAACATATGAAAATATGAACTTACACCACTCGTAGTTTTATGCTGTTGTCAATATTTAATAATCTTGGAGTAGTGTTTATTAAAATATTGACTATGTTTACAGTATACCTACTCTGATATGTATATACATAATGAACTTTTGTTACAGTAAGCTATTAGTATCTCTGACTTTGTAGTGCATTAATTTACTTACTGATGTGTGCCTGTGAGTATGGATGTGGAGGCCAAAGGATAACTTGAGGTATTTGTTTCTCTTCTTCCACCCTGTGAATTCTGGGGATCAAATCAGGTTGTTTGTCAGCAAGCACCTTTACCCACTGAGCCATCTTCCAGCCCAGTATGTCTACATTGTCAGTAGTGTGTGTGTGTGTGTGGTGGTGGTGGGGGGGTGTGTGGTGAGAACACATTGACCTAATGTCTGCATATTTGGAGTGTGGAAATGTTAACCACAGTCCAAGTGCTGTTCTTTGAACCTCTAGAAGTCACTCATTCTGTGAAACTGAAGCTAGGTACGTCTGGTGAAAATCACCCTGTTTCCTACAATGCCATGCCCACAGTGACCGAAATTCTATTCCCCTGCAAAGTCAACATAGATTGAGAATGATGAGGTCAGTGGAGCACTGGGTGTGTCTGCAATTACAGAGACTCATGAGGCTCTGATGTAACAAATGGAATGGTCCCTCAATGGATTCATAATATCATGGCCTCATTGGGAAGTGGCACAGGGTAGGACCTAGTTGGAGAAGGTGGGTCACTGGTGGCAGTTCCTTGTGGACAGTGGATTCCCTGGAGCTTGCACTGCAGGTGGCTGTGAGCCATCATGTGGATGCTGGAAACTGAACCTGGGTTTTCTGCAAGAACAGCATGTGCTCTTAACTGCTAAGCCATCTCTCCAGCCTCTGATGTTTCATTTTGTGTTTTGGATCATGTGATGTAGGAGCTGGGAACTGAACCTGGGTCCTCTGCTAGAGCAGCATGTATTCTGAGCCACTGAGCAATCTCTCCAGCCATGTTTCTAGGTTTCTTGATGACAGCTTGTCTTTCATAGTTTTTCTAACTAGGCAAAGAATTTTATTAACCCCCTTCCAAATTTTATTTCTAGGCTTCTTCAGCTTAATTTGCTTTAAACAATTAACCATGTATAAGCAAAAACTGAAAATAGCTACAATATCCAGAGAGATTTGGGCTTAAAAATATTAGAGCTCTGGATTTATCAGATTCATAAATGAAAGAATTTAAAAAGCAGTCATGATATAAAATAGCAGCTCCCATGTCTTATGCAAGCTTCCCCATCTTCAGAAGTCACCTCAGTTCAGTTTGCCTGGTTCTTAGGAGCCTCATGAAAACTCTCCACCAGATCTGGGACTTCATTACCACCATCCTCTCCAGCAGCAAATGATGCTTCCCATCCTCAGACTGGCAGAAGAGTCACCAGTCTACGTCCTCCACTCAGACCGCCTGCCCCAAGCTGGTGTACGATGCAGGAAACATGCCCGTCACCACAGGTGTGTGTTGTGATGGTGATGGTGTGTGTTGTGACTGTGATGGTGATGGTATATGTTGTGACTGTTGGTAATGGTGTGTGTTGTGATGGTGACAGTGTGTGTTGTGACTGATGGTGATGGTGTGTGTTATGACTGTGATGGTGAGGGTGTGTGTTGTGATGGTGAGGGTGTGTGTTGTGATGGTGAAGGTGTGTGTTGTGATGGTGATGGTGTGTGTTGTGACTGTGATGGTGATGGTATATGTTGTGACTGTTGGTAATGGTGTGTGTTGTGATGGTGACAGTGTGTGTTGTGACTGATGGTGATGGTGTGTGTTGTGACTGTGATGGTGATGGTGTGTGTTATGACTGTGATGGTGAAGGTGTGTGTTGTGATGGTGATGGTGTGTGTTGTGACTGTGATGGTGAAGGTGTGTGTTGTGATGGTGATGGTGTGTGTTATGACTGTGATGGTGAAGGTGTGTGTTGTGATGGTGATGGTGTGTTATGACTGTGATGGTGACAGTGTGTGTTGTGATGGTGACAGTGATGGTGTGTGTTATGACTGTGATGGTGATGGTGTGTGTTGTGACTGTGATGGTGATGGTGTGTGTTGTGACTGTGATGGTGATGGTGTGTGTTATGACTGTGATGGTGAAGGTGTGTGTTGTGATGGTGATGGTGTGTGTTATGACTGTGATGGTGAAGGTGTGTGTTGTGATGGTGATGGTGTGTGTTATGACTGTGATGGTGACGGTGTGTGTTGTGATGGTGACAGTGATGGTGTGTGTTATGACTGTGATGGTGATGGTGTGTGTTATGACTGTGATGGTGAAGGTGTGTGTTGTGATGGTGATGGTGTGTGTTATGACTGTGATGGTGAAGGTGTGTGTTGTGATGGTGATGGTGTGTGTTATGACTGTGATGGTGACGGTGTGTGTTGTGATGGTGACAGTGATGGTGTGTGTTATGACTGTGATGGTGATGGTGTGTGTTGTGACTGTGATGGTGATGGTGTGTGTTGTGACTGTGATGGTGATGGTATATGTTGTGACTATTGGTAATGGTGTGTGTTGTGATGGTGACAGTGTGTTGTGACTGATGGTGATGGTGTGTGTTGTGACTGTGATGGTGATGGTGTGTGTTATGACTGTGATGGTGATGGTGTGTGTTGTGACTGTGATGGTGATGGTGTGTGTTATGACTGTGATGGTGAAGGTGTGTGTTGTGACTGTGATGGTGATGGTGTGTGTTATGACTGTGATGGTGATGGTATGTGTTCTAACTGTGATGGTGATGGTGTGTGTTGTGATTGATGGTAACGGTGTGCGCTGCCATTGAAGTCTGAGCTATTAAACGCATCACTCTTCCTTGGTTTATAAACATAGTCGCCTCATCAATACCAGAGATGATGTTCACCCCTAACTTCTTTAAGGAGAACTGAAGTTTTTTCTCATCTGCTGCAGCTGTTCTGTGAACCGCCATCTTTCTGCAAGCGGTCCCTTTCCCAGTAAAGTGCACTTGTGCCTGCAGTTTGGTGCGTTTTCCTGCTTCATCACTGTTTTGTTTTGTCTTGTTGGAGTGGAAATGAGGTCTCCTGGGGAACCAGGGTTCGTGCTCAGGGGGCCTCAGGCAGACCAGCTGAGAAGGTGCACACACATGGGGACGCCAGACTTCAGTCACATCTTTCATATTCTTATATCCTTGTCCTAGGAACTGGTACAGAAGCGGGAAGCAGGGGAAAGCAATTTGTTTATACAGTTTGCTTTAATAGCCATCAGAAAGACTGCGTAGCATTTTCTCACCCACCTGTCTACACAGTATGGCCTTTAACACATGGCCGTGGCAACATATATATCTGTATTATACATTTATACACACCCACATCCTATGAGCACTGTGAAGACACACAGTCTTCAGTACAGAATAGGCTTTGCCCATGCTGTTAAAAGAGGTACAGGTGTGCAGTATGCTAGACACTCAACAGGCATGATGTGGCCACCAGCCCCCAGTTTCCCTGAGGGAAGTTAGAATTATGGGGAACAGCACATTTAAGGGGGCCAATTCAACTTGAGATCATATAAGAAACCAAAGGTGCTAGGCTAAGCATGGGGCACCCAAAAGTCACCATGTTTGCTGTGTAGACTTGAAGAACTCTGGTGTGGTGGTATAGACCAAAGTACTACCTGGCTTGGCCCATAGGGCTGGCCGGGGTCAAGAGTGGGTCTGTGAGGGGAGCTTGCTGAGAACCCCAACACTGTCCAGCGGGGCGCTGCCACTCAGTAGTGTGCCTTTACAACGGTCTGAGGAGCTTTGATGTTGGAACTACATGTCCTATGTGTGGGCAGCGAGGTCCTAGTTCCCCTGAGTTGGCTGTCTTGAGGACAGATGCTGAGGCAAGAACTGTGACGAGGCGGGCGCCGTGCCACTGAAGCTGTTTAGAAGCAAGGCCTTCTATGCAGTCTACATCAGCTTTGCTTAGTGCTGGCCCTGTGGGCCTTGGCTAATCATATTCACTGCTGCCAGGGTGTCAAGCTCCTTCCCGCCTGTCCCTTGTGGACACATCTCTGGGCCCTTTTCTGGACCTCGAGCAGGGGCAGAGTGGGACCAGGTATTCCTCAGCAGATAGGCAGCTGCACAAGAGAGGGGCAGGCCCACCCTTCCTGCTGTTTTACAGGCTTCTGGCTTTGCTTCTTGTGGGGCTCCTGGAAGGCGAGGGTCACAAGGCTGAGGTGCATGGACGGGCCCTTGAAGATTTCACCTGCACACAAGAGGGAAACAAACCCAGTCAGAGTGAGCGGCCAGACCCTGCTGGAGGCTGGAGTGAAAGGCACATGTGCTGGAGCCAGGAGCCTGAGAGCTGGTTAGGAGGGCAAGCACAGGGGTGGGGAGTGCCAGCCTGGAGGAGCCCAGATTAAACAGAGGCCTTCTCACCCCCAGAGCCTTACTGCTTACAGCCCTGGACACTGAGTGGCCAGACCCCATCACTCTCCCTTCATGCTCCAAATCAAGCAGTCTGAACCAAACAACCAAACAAACAGAAACCGAAAGGGCCTCTTATATGTCTCGGAAAGGAGGGCAGAACAAGAGGTGAACAGTCACAGAAGGAGCCCCTGTGGAAAGGGGCGCATTCAGCAGGAAGTCCTCCTGGTAAGTGCATGTCCCAGTTATCAGAGAGCGGTACAGTCACCAGGGCCTTGGAGATAATTTAAGGCAGGCTCTACCGTTACAGACGTGGGGCAGCAGGCTCAAGGATGAAGGGGCCAGCCGAAGCCACACAGCCAGTTAGTGACAGGCCCTCCCTAGAGGTCTAGGAACTAGGCAAGCGTCCACAGGCTGGGCCAGCGGTGGGTGGCAGAGGCCGCTGGGTTACCTTTGCTGGGACAGGAGGCAATCTTGTAAGTGCTGTGCTACAGGGGCTCGGGGAAAGAAAGGAGTCATCAGAGAAGAAGAGGCAGGAATTAGACCAAGACAAAAAGAGTGAGCGACATCGGGGCCCAACCCCCTTCCACGCTGGCAGACGCAATTAGGAGCTGTTTGGGCATCTGCTCAGCGGCTTTGGTAGTGTCCAGTCTGTGTTCAGAGAACAGTTCCTGATCTGTATGCCACATCATATACACCAAGTTTCCCTGCACGCTGTTTCCTGAGAAAGGACTGGCACTTAGCATTGAGGTGGCTCTGGAGAACGCCTGCCAGGGACAGGAAGTCTTCCTTCCCCCTTAAGGGCAGTGCTATTTTCACCTTTTACTCTAGATCAATGAGACCGGATAAAGATCGTCTGGGATCTCTAAAGACAAGGGTACGCCCGACCTGCAGCAATGGCGGCGGGGTCAATTTGTAAGGTTCTGTCTACTTTGTTTTCCTTTCCATAGAGTCCTTTAGGAAACTCCAGTGTGCACAAACAGCCTCAAGGGCAGAGTCCAAATATCTCTGCCTTCAAGAGCCACCTGCGCTGTATTTCTCCAGCCTCCCCACCCCATCACACACACACACACACACACACACACACACACACACACACACACACACACAGCTACAGTGAAAGGGAGAGATGAAAACACAATGAGGGCAAGCAGAGAGGGCAGGGAGTGAGGTAGGGTGGGCTTTGCTGAGGAGCCATGACCTTCACGGGACCAGAAACCTCTCAGGATGTCAGAGCTAGCCAGGGGCCCCGTGGACAGGATGACAGACAGCGGTGGGTGGAGGGCAGGCTCTGTGGCTGAGTGCTACAGTGCTGTCCTTACCTCTAAATTAGTCCGTGCTTTCTTCAAGACATCATGGGTCCTGGTCACTGGAAACATAAAACAGCCCCACAATGTGGAAATTACCAGCTGAGTCTGGCTTGCTTGGCACATGCACCCTAAAACACTCTCTGCAACTCCGTGTGTGGTCACACCCCCTCCCTCTGTACCCACCATTACTTATCAGTGTCTCCCCTCAACATTCCTGAGTCCTGGTCACTACTCATCTCTGCAAGATGGGGTGTCTGGAAGAGCCCTCCCATGTGTCCCTCGGGGACACCTACGGTGGTTCACGATGTATTGCTCCATGCTCTTCTTCTTCTGCCTGGCTGTCTTTAGTCGCTCATTAGTTTTCTGAAGGAGCTGTTCCTGCTGGGATACTTGGGCTCGCAGGTCCAGGAGTTCCTTCTCTATCAGCTGTCCCTGAGGAGGAGGGACAGACTCAGACGATACTTACACGGCTGAATGCAGCTCTTAATGGTTGAGCAGAATGCTACCATCTTCTCTACATTTTGTATTGCATTTCCTCATTTAAAACCTCTCAAACCTTATTTGGGTGGTGCTGGCATGAACCTTTAATCCTGGCACTCAAGAGGCAGAGGCAAGTGGATCTCTGAGTTCAAGGCCAGCCTGGTCTACAGAGCTAGTTCCAGGACAGACAGAAATATGCAGAGAAACTCTGTCTCAAAACAAACAAACAACAAATTCTCAAATCCCAGCTGAGGACCAGGTCACCAGAGAGACATGGAGAAACCAAAGCGTGCTGGGCAGAGCTTCATTATAGGCCAACACCAAATCCCAACCACAAGCAAGAACTCTGCTCGGTCCTATAGAATTTCCATAACTCCTTATCTCTAGTGACACAGGAATTAGGAGATGTTATATCTGAAGAAGACAGTGGTAAAGTTTGCAAATATCTGCCACTGTGGAGATGTGAAAACACCTTGAATTAGCATAACTGGGTCCACTGATGTCCATACAGGCATCAGTAATAGTTATCTGCAGGTGGAACACCTCTGTCTAAGAGTGCCAACAACACCCCTCTGGAGAGACAGGCGGACTCCAGGAAGTAGCTGGCTTTACCAGGCCTGACCTGAAGACACCCTAAAGACACAAACAGAGCATGGCTAAAAGAGGTTCTCGTGATCATGGTGACATTCTAAGATCCTTCGATCAGGTGGACCTTAGGGGTGGAGGAAGAGTGCCATAGTGTCAATAGGTTTCTTGATCATCTCAGCCAAACTTCAGGGTACAAGACCTGGAAATATCTGGATGTCCAGGCTGACTATGTCTACTTCCCATATTCTTTCCTCCTCCTGGATGTCTCATCAAGAATTGGAAGATAGGAAAAGAATGTGTCAGAACTACAATGAGGGAGCCACGATGGCTCAGAGGTCTCCCTCTAGGATGTTCCATGAAAAGCCTGTCTATTCCAACTGCCATATAACCCCTGGCCACCAAGAAGGCTGAAGGAGTTGGGAGAAGGGCCATATTGGCATGGAAAAGGCAGGTTTTAACCAGCCAAAGACCCAGCCTCTTACCGCTTTGCCTACCAGCCCTGGCCCATGCTGGCTTGGCAAGGCTGCTCTCCAGAACATGGTGAGGAGAGATGCTGACTCTTCCAAGGTGTGGTTCAGAGCACTGGCACTGCTCCGCATCTCACGGATGCTTTTGTTACCTGGTACCTGTGGAAAGAGGACCGGTAGCCATGGATACCACTGGGGGCATCCCATTGCTACAATCACAGAGCTCAAGCTTCCTGTGTGGACAAGCACAGGACACAGGCCTGCTGGAAATCTTGGCTTTTCCTTATAGTTCCAGGACAGCTGATCCCTTTGCCTGGAACTCTTCTCCCAGGGTGTCCTACAAGTGTTCAAAACACATTCTTGTATTACATCCTCTATGAAACTTCCTCATCTGTAATGCAGTCATGGAGGACAGCACCTCACATGTGTCTGTGGTATCTTACTGTGCATATAACAAGGAACTATATCTTGATTTTCAGTAGTGGGTCCCTGTAGACCAACAATGCCCTGTGCAAGCATCCATAAGTGGTCAGTTTCTCAAACAACATCGTCACTTATGCCTGCCCCTCTTGACTACCAAGCACACTGAAGAGCTTCGCTGGCTGCCTCCCCTCCTCTGCTCAGTCTGCAAGGGACCTTGCACTAACAGCTTTACTACCCTTCCATATGTGCAAGTTCGTGTGGATGCCAGTCCACAGGTCTGACTTTAATCTATTTGGACGTGGCTTCGTGCCAGCATTTCTATTACAGATAAGCTACCAAAGATGCTAAACATGGTGGCATGGTACATCAACATCTTGCAAGTGCTCTGTTGCAAAGTACAGGGTTTTCCAGGTGTCTCAGAGTATCAAGTTAGCATTATCTGTAGCAGAGTGAAAATGAGAGACAGAAAGGGTTCTGACTGGAATAAACGTAAGACACTTTCTCAGTGGCTGGGAGATGTACATCAGAGAAGTAAGGACTATGCAAAGAAGGTAAAGTCAGGAAGAGAGTCCCCAAGAGCTTCGGGTTCTTACCTCTGTGCCCTGAGCTTCAGGTCCAGGGATGTTGCAAAGTGTCCTCGTGAGAGACAGCATCTTTTGAACCAGCAGCTTGCCTTCCCCAATCTGCTGTTGTAGAGCACTGTAGTCATCAATATGGCCGATGACATGTCGGCCATGCTTGTTGGCATAGGAGCCATCAGTAGCATCACCTTCCAGCTTGGGAGGGTTCTTCATCACTGCAGAATCATCTGAACACAGCTCTGGCAAAGAAACAAAATAGGATCCATTGTTATACATCATTAACAACTTCAGTTTACTCTACTCCAAAGGGACAAGGGAAGAGGCAAGAAGCAAAGTCAGCCTTCAAACATACAGGATGGTAGAGTCCACAGAGCAGTGTATGTTCTACATGTTTATAGCTATTCTCATGTCACTTTGTTGTTGACACATCTTGCTATGTTGTGGTAGTGCTGACTGTCAGCAGACAATTGCCTGGGAGGTGGATGTCTGGGCATGCCTGCAGTAAATCACTAACGTGTGTGGGAAGACACATCTTCGTTGTGGTGGAATCATTCCCTAGACAGGGCATCCTGAGCTGGATGAAGTGAGAAGGTGTGCTCAGCACTAGCATACATGTGTTCACTGCTCTCTGATGCCGTGCCAGATGCTGTGTGTGTGACCAGCTCCCTTAAATACCCGTGACTTCCTTGCCATGGTGGAATGTAGCCTGCGATGGTGAGCCAGAAGCACACCAGAAGCACACCTTAATCACTCACATTGCTTTTCTCTGGGAACTTTGTCACAACAACAACACTAGGACACTTTTCAACCAGGGAAGTACGCAAGATAAATACTATTAATG